>OY770110.1:8301619-8321619 GCA_963669365.1 Verbascum thapsus | reverse complement strand
AAAGGAACGCGGAAATCAACCTATATATTGCGGCAAAATAAACGGAAAATGAATGAATCATACGTGTATTGTATTATTTACTTGTATTTGTCGTCGGTCGGAGATATCTTTCGTTTTTGTGTGATTTATCTCTTATGAATTTTTTTTCTATTCGGAACGATAAAAGACAATTTAAGTTAATCCTTATTGTTCTTCTGTTTTTGGTGAACTAATTAATTTCATTTTTTCCTTTGAGCAAAACAACTCATGAATTTTATTATTCAAATCGATTGAACACAGTTGAATCATATGAAGTGTTAATAACTAAAGTGAAAACTCAATCGATCTATTGGAGGGATATTTTCTTTTTAATTTTGGTCAAGGAAAAAAATATTACATTTACACCCCTGAGGGTATTTTCGTCAGACAAAAATATGACATTATTGGAAAGTGGATGATGTCATCAATTGATGACGTCATCAGGGGTAAAATAGGAAAGTACAAAAGTTTTTTGCTGACTTCAGCAAAAAGCTGACAAAAAAAGGACAGGGGGTGCCCGTGGTATGCAAAATATTTTATAGGGGAGGTATGTGTAATTATGGTCGTTTTTGAGTATTTTTTGGAATTTCGACATTCTAGAGGAGAGGTATTTGTAATTTTCCCTAACTTTTATGACCCGTCCCGGACCCGGTCAATACTCGTCCCTTTTCCCAGACCTAGACTCGATCGGGACCGGGTAGGGTCCGGGTATTGACAGGGTCCGAGACGGGTATCAGCCGGACCCGGACCCGGACCCGGACCCGGACCCGGGCCCAGTCCCATTTTTTAGGACTCATTCCTAGTCCCATCGGGACGAGTCCGGGACGGGTCTTTACTTTTCCCGGTCCCATCCCTACTATTGGAGCACACAAACCGCTTGCTTGTCTTTCGCAATCTCATTCGGGACAAAGGGAATAAGATAGCTTGGTCGGGCAAGATTTGATGATCCTCAAACACCCCAAGCATTGGTTCATTTGTGGCTTTGTGGCTTTGGGTTCTTGAACTTTTGAAAACGGACATGCTAATCTTTTTCTCGTTGGATAAGAGTCATGTGTTTTTTTCGAATGCCCGTTTTGTGTATAGACGTAACATCAAACATTAGATTGGAATTACTCACAACTTTGAAAAACTCTTTGAAATGACTTAGAGAAGAGGAAGACAAAGCTAATTCATGGCAATACAACGCATCAAAACTCATGTATACAAAATTATTCTTGGTAATTCTTAGGGACTTTTTGAGACTTTTGTTGAGTATCGTTGCTCATATTAGGGACTTTGTATTAGTTTTGTTGTTTTGTGAGTGAGGAGCCAAAATTGTAGATACCCCTGATTTTGCTACTTTCCCGGGTATTCAAACTAAACCCTGTATTTAATATATTTATTCCATAATAATACGAAAAATGAAGGAAAAATAGTAAAAAATGTGGAAAAATGTTAAAATGAGTGAGAAAAATGTGAAAATTCCAAAATTAATTGCTTCCCACGCTCGCAATAGTCAAATATTTTCCAAGCAAACGTCCCAAAATCATTTCAAAATTCATTTTATCTATCAATTACACAAATGGCATGGACCGAAATTCAATTTACCCGCGATCGGGTCAAGGCTGGGCACCCTACTAGGCAGCCTGCAGAGCTCCCCGAGGCCGGGCGCGCCTGCCTGTACACGCTGCCTGCTCGGCCATGCTCGGACACGCTCGGCCATGCCTGCGCGCGCTGCTCGACCACACTCGGCCACGCTCGGTCATGCCTGCACGCTGCTCGGCCATGCTCGACCACGCTCGACCATGCTCGACCTGCTCGGCCATGCTCGACCACACGCGGCAATGCTCGGCCTCGCTCAGCTATGCTCGACCATGCTCGGCCACGCTCAGCCATGGGCGCCTTCCTGCGCGCACACTCGGCCATGGGCGCCTGCCTGCACGCACACTCGGCAATGGGCGCCAGCCTACGCGCACACTCGACCACGCTCGGCCATGGGCGCCTGCCTGCTTGCGCGCTCGGCCACTGGTGCTCGAGCATAAATCGGGCCACACGCGCACCATCTCCGAGCCGCGCGCATGCAATGGCCATGGCAGGCACCTTGCGCTTGCCCCATGCAGTGCACTATCCGACACCACCGAGACTTTTCTGCATAATTCAACTTTTGACTTGGTCATTTTCAAATATTCTCCGAGCATACATCTCAAAATCATGCCAAAGTACTTTGTAACCATCAATTGCACAAATGTCACGGGCCAAACATTTATTTTTTTTCCTTGCGATTAAGGGACTTTGTTGTCACCACCAAGTTAGAAGATTGTGTGTGGACTTGGCACAAGCTAAACACTTGTGTACCTAAAGGCGGTTTAGGGCAACCAATTTTCCAAAAAATCCCGTTTTCTGATCTTAATTTGATTTTGAAGCCAATCGGACATCACCTTCCAATTTTCAGTCCCATGCATTCGATCGATACAATTATTGAAATGGCAAATTTTTTTTGTAAAACCATGCCTGCTAACTTAATTTTGAAATCGGATAGTGGCGGTGGAAATAAAGCATATTTAATGCATTACAAGCCTTCTTATTGAGCTGATGTTGTTGTCATTTTCAATAGTAGTAGTTGGTCCAGTGGTGCATTCAATTCAATCCATTTATGTTTCTTTCCAGGTTTCGAGTTCAAATCCAATCTTTGTCAACTGATACATACTCTTATTTTTTTTTTATTGTGGGAGTTCAAATCTCATCTTTGTCAAATCAAAATCCCATCTTTTCTAAGTCGAACAACCTCACCTTTTGGATATGAACGGGTAATGCAAGACTCGAGACCCCTCACGTTCATAAAATTTAAGACCCGTCCGGGACCCGGTTAATACTCGCCCCTTTCCCAAACCCGGACTCGATCGGGACCAGGAAGGGTCCAGGTATTAATAAGGTCCGGGACGGGTATCAGCCGGACCTGGACCCGGACCCAAACCTGAACCTGATCCCATTTTTTAGGACTCATTACCTGTCCCATCGGAACGAGTCCGGGATGGGTCTTTACTTTTTCCGGTCCCATCCCTACTATTGGAGCACACAAACCGCTTGCTTGTCTTTCGCAATCTCTTTCGGGACAAAGGGAATAAGATTGCTTGGTCGGGCACGATTTGATGATCCTCAAACACCCCAAGCATTGCTTCATTTTGTGGCTTTGTGGCTTTGGGTTCTGGGACTTTTGAAAACAGACATGCTAATTTTTTCTCGTTGGATAAGAATCATGTGTTTTTTTCGAATGCCCATTTTGTGTTTGAACGTAACATCAACTTGGCCGAGTGTGGTCGAGCATGGCTGAGCATTGCCGAGCGTGGCCGAGCATGACCGATCATGGTCGAGCGTGGCCGATCAAGGTCGAGTGTGGCCGAGCACGGCCGAGCATTGTCGAGTGTGGCCAAGCGTGGTCGAGCATAGCCGAGGGTGATCAAAAATGGCTGAGCATGGCCGAGTGTAGTCGAGCAGGGCTGAGCATGGTCGAGCAGCGCATGCATGGCCGAGTGTGGCCGAGCAGCTCGCGCAGACATGGCCGAGCAGGCAGCGCGCGCAGGCTGGTGCGCCCGGCAGGCTGCCCAGCCTTGACCCGATCGCGAGTAAATTGAATTTAGGTCCGTGCCATTTGTGTAATTGATAGATACAATGAATTTTGAAATAATTTTAGGACGTTTGCTCGGAAAATATTTGACAATTCCGAGCGTGGGAAACAATTAATTTTGGAATTTTCACATTTTTCCCACTCATTTTAACATTTTTCACTTTTTTTACTATTTTTCCTTCATTTTTCGTATTATTATGGAAAAAATATATTAAATATGGGGTTTAGTTTTGAATACCGGGGAAAGTAGCAAAATAAGGGGTATCTACAATTTTGGCTCCTCACTCACGAAACAACGAAACTAATACAAAGTCCCTAATATTAGCAACGATACCCAACAAAAGTCTCAAAAAGTCCCTAAGAATTACCAAGAATAATTTTGTGTACATGAGTTTTGATGCGTTGTATTGCCATGAATTAGCTTTGTCTTCCTCTTCTCTAAGTAATTTCAAAGCGCTCTTCAATGTTGCGAGTAATTCCAATCTAATGTTTGATGTTACGTCCACAAACCAAACGGGCATTCAAAAAAAACACATGACTCTTATCCAACGAGAAAAAAGATTAGCATGTCCGTTTTCAAAAGTCAAAGAACCCAAAACCACAAAGCCACAAAATGAACCAATACTTGGGGTGTTTGAGGATCATCAAATCATGCCCGACCAAGCAATCTTATTCTCTTTATCCCGTAAGAGATTGCAAAAGACAAGCAAGCGGTTTGTGTGCTCCAATAGTAGGGATGGGACCGGGAAAAGTAAAGACCCATCCCGGACTCATCCCAATGGGACTGGGACTGGGAAAGAGTCCTAAGAAATGGGACCGGGTCTAGATACGGGTTTGGGTCCGGGTCCAGCTGATACCAGTCTCGGACCCTGTCAATACCCGGACCCTTCTCGGTCCCGATCGAGTCTAAGTCTGGGAAAAAAGACGAGTATTGACCGAGTCCGGGACGGGTCTTAAAAGTTATGAACGTGAGGGGTCTCGAGTCTTGCATTACCCGTTCATATCAAAGAGGTGAGGTTGTTCGACTTAGGAAAGATGGGATTTTGATTTGACAAAGATGGAATTTGAACTCCCACAATAAAAAAAAGAATAAGAGTATGTATCAGTTGACAAAGATTGGATTTGAACTCGAAACTTGGATGGAAACATAAATGGATTGAATTGAATGCACCACTAGACCAACTACTACTTTTGAAAATGACAACAACATCAGCTCAATAAGAAGGCTTGTAATGCATTAAATATGCTTTTTTTCCACCGCCACTATCCGATTTCAAAATTAAGTTTGCAGGCATGGTTTTCTAAATAAAAAATTTTCCATTTCAATAATTGTATCGATCGAATGAATGGGATTGAAAATTGGAAGGTGATGCCCGATTGGCTTAAAAATCAAATTAAGATCAGAAAATGGGATTTTTTGGAAAAAATTGGTTGCCCCAAACCGCCTTTAGGTACACAAGTGTTTAGCTTGTGCCAAGTCCACACACACTTCTAACTTGGTGGTGATAACATAGTCCCTTAATCTCAAGGAAAGAAAATAAAGGTTTGGCCCGTGTAATTTGTGCAATTGATGGTTATAAAGTATTTTGGCATGATTTTGAGATGTATGCTCGGAGAATATTTGAAAATGACCGAGTCAAAAGTTGAACTGTGCGGAAAAGTCTCGGTGTTGTCGGATAGTGCACTGCATGGGGGCAGGCGCAAGGTTCCTGCCATGGACATTGCATGCATGCGTCCCGAAGATGGTGCGCGTGCTGCCCGGTGCTTGCTCGAGCACCAGTGGCCAAGCGCATGCGCATGCTGGCACCCACGGCCGAACATGGCCAAGCGTGGCCGAGCGTGGCCGAGCATGACCGAGTGTGGCCGAGCATTGCAAAGTGTGGCCGAGCGTGGTCGAGCATGGCCGAGCATGGTGGAGAGTGGCCGAGCGTGGCCGAGCATGGCCGAGCGTGGTCTTGCGTGACCGAGCATGGCTGAGCGTGGCCGAACGTGCTCGGCCGAGCATTGCCGAGTTTGGCCCAGCGTCATTGAGCGTGGCCGAGCATTACTGAGCGTGGCCGAGTATGGTCGAGCGTGGCCAAGCACGACCGAGCATTGCCGAGTGTGGCCGAGCGTGGTCGAGCATGGCCGAGCGTGGTCGAACATGGCCGAGCATGGCCAAGCAGCGCAGGCATGGCCGAGCGTAGTCGAGCGTGGCCGAGCAGCGCAGGCATGGTCGAGCATGGTCGAGCAGTGCGTGCATGCATGGTCGAGCAGGCAGCGCGCGCAGGCAGGCGCGTCCGTCCTGGGAGCGCTCGGCAGACTGCCCAGCAGGGTGCCCAGCCTTGACCCGATCACGAGTAAATTGAATTTTGGTCTGTGCCATTTGTGTAATTGATAGATACAATGAATTTTGAAATAATTTTGGGACATTTGCTCGGAAAACATTTGACAATTGCGAGCGTGGGAAATAATTAATTTTGGAATTTTCACATTTTTCCCACTCATTTTAACATTTTCCCACAATTTTAACTATTTTTCCTTCATTTTTTGTATTATTATGGAATAAATATATTAAATATAGGATTTAGTTTTGAATACCCGAAAAATAGCAAAATGAGGGGTATCTACAATTTTGGCTCCTCACTCATGAAACAACGAAACTAATTCAAAGTCCCTAATATGAGCAACGATACTTAACAAAAGTCTCAAAAAGTCCATAGGAATTACCAAGAATAATTTTGTATACATGAGTTTTGATGGGTTGTATTGCCATGAATTAGCTTTGTCTTCCTCTTCTCTAAGTCATTTCAAAGCGCTCTTCAAAGTTGCGAGTAATTCCAATCTAATGTTTGATGTTACGTCCATACTCAAAACGGGCATTCGAAAAAAAACACATGATCCTTATTCAACGAAAAAAAGATTAGCATGTCCGTTTTCAAAAGTCCAAGAACCCAAAGCCACAAAATGAAGTAATGCTTGGGGTGTTTGAGGATCACCAAATCGTGCCCGACCAAGCAATCTTATTCTCTTTGTCCCGAAAGAGATTGCGAAAGATAAGCAAGTGGTTTGTGTGCTCCAATAGGGTTTGTGTGCTCCAATAGTAGGGATGGGACCAGAAAAAGTAAAGACCCGTCCCGGACTCATCTCGATGGGACTGGGAATGAGTCCTAAAAAATAGGACCGGCTCCAGGTCCAGCTAATACCCATTTTGGACCCTATCAATACCCGAACCATTCCCGGTCTCGATCGAGTCTCGAGTCTTGCATTACCCATCCATATCAAAGAGGTGAGGTTATTCGACTTAGAAAAGATGGGATTTCGATTTGACAAAGATGGGATTCGAACTCCCAGAACAAAAAAAGAGTATGTATCCTTTGACAAAGGTTGGATTTGAACTCGAAACCTGGAAAGAAACATAAATGGATTGAATTGAATGCACCACTGGACCAACTACTACTTTTGAAAATGACAACAACATCAGCTCAATAAGAAGGCTTGTAATGCATTAAATATGCTTTTTTTCCACCGTCACTATCCGATTTCAAAATTAAGTTTGCAGGCATGGATTTTCAAAAAAAAATTTCCATTTCAATAATTGTATCGATCGAATGCATGGGATTGAAAATTGGAAGGTCATGCCCGATTGGCTTCAAAATCAAATTAAGATCAGAAAACATGGTTTTTTGGAAAATTGGCTGCCCCGAACCGCCTTTAGGTACACAAGTGTTTAGCTTGTGCCAAGTCCATACACAATCTTCTAACTTGGTGGTGACACATAGTCCCTGAATCGCAAGGAAAGAAAATAAAGGTTTGGCCTGTGCCATTTGTGCAATTGATGGTTACAAAGTATTTTGGCATGATTTTGAGATGTATGCTCGGAGAATATTTGAAAATGACCGAGTCAAAAGTTGAATTGTGCGGAAAAGTCTCGGTTGTGTCGGATAGTGCACTGCATGAGGGCAGGCACCATGGCCATTGCATACGCTGCCCGAAGACGGTGCGCGCGTGACCCGATGCATGCTTGAGCGCCAGTGGCTGAACGCGCGCGTAGGAAGGCACCCATGGCCGAGCGTGATCGAGTGTGCGTGCAGGCAGGCGCCCATGGCCAAGCGTGGCCGAGTGTGCGCGCAGGCAGGCGCCTATGGCCGAGCGTGGCCGAGCGTCTGAGCGTGGTCGAGCTTGGCTGAGGGTGGTCGAGCATGGCTGAGCATGGCCGAGCGTGGCCGAGCATGGCCGAGCGTGGCTGAGTGTGGTCGAGCATAGCTAAGCATGGCCGAGCATGGCCAAGTGTGGACGAGGATGGCCGAGCATGGTCGAGCATGGCCGAACATAGTCGAGCATGGTCGAGCGTGGCTGAGTGTGGCTGAGTGTGGTCGAGCATAGCTAAGCATGGCCGAGCATGGCCAAGTGTGGACGAGGATGGCCGAGCATGGTCGAGCATGGCCGAACATAGTCGAGCATGGTCGAGCATGGCGAAGCAAGGCGGAGTGTTATAGGGTTAACTTCTGATCCAAATTTTTTGCAAAGTTCAACACCCGCACGGCCTGATTCGCACCCGAATCAGTCAGCCCACTCAATCTTTGTTGCTCGCCTATTCAACCAAACACAACACAAGCTATCAACACGATGTATATGAATGCGAAATATTAAAGACACTTGATGTACAAGCAAAACGGTTAACTCGTATTATTCACAATATCTTAATACAAGAATACTCCAAGGCTTGCACACATAAACTCACTCATTTCTGAATGATTGTGCAGCTCAAGGGATGGGTCGAGTTGAATGTCGGCACGCCCACGTGCTTGGTCAAACACCCACGTCTGCCGCGCCTCTCTTGTTATCCAACTAGATGCATTTCCCACGTGCTCTTGCTTGGTCAAAGTCCTTCCACTTTTCCCGCACTCTGAGCCCGTGTTGCCTCGGTCAAGCCCTCCCAGATTCTTCGCTCGCCCAGCTCGTACGCAAGCTCAGTCAAGGTAGTTCTGCTTTTCTCACATGCCGAGCTCTCACTCGAGCTCGGTCAATCTATGTTCTGACATTTCCGCCCCTTAAACAAGATGAGGTGGTCAACCTCATCCGAGACCGTGGACTAGACATTATCGGCATTTTGGAGAGTAAATTCATCTCCCAAACCATATCCAACTTCATTTCTAGAAGGCTACAACGTTGGAGCCATTTTGATAACATATGCGACATTGCGGGTGGCCGTATCCTATTAATTTGGAACCCATCTAAGGTATCTGTCAACATAATTAGCACACATCCGCAAGTGATACATACGACTGTCGGTTGTCTCATCATGAAAGCCTACTTTTTCGTCAGTTTCATCTACAGCATGCGCACTCAATAGTTGCTCGGCGGCCTTTATGGGACAACCTAACTATTGCTCGCCACACTATCACCCTGGCGTGGCTCCTCATGGGTGATTTTAACAAACTCTTGAAAGCAAATGAGCGGACTATGGGATCGGATGTAACGCCGTATGAGATACGGGACTTTGAAACGTGCTACCACTCTTTGGGCCTCGAGGATCTACCATCATCAGGCTGCTTCTATACATGGTCCAACACACGCGTATGGTCAAAATTGGATAGAGCCCTAGTGGACAATAATTGGCTAGTCTCTAACCTTCATGCAAAGGCCGATTTCCCTCCACCGCGTGCCTCGGATCACTCCCAATGCATAGTTTCACTTCAAGATGGTACTCCGTGTCGAAAGCCACTATGGAGGTTCTCAAACATGTTCATGATGCACCACGATTTCTTGTGAGTGGTATCGGATGGTATCCAAAGCTCCTATATCCGAGGGACGGCGCAATACATCCTATGCCAACACTTATGCCGAATGAAACAAGGACTTAAACGGCTTAATGACCTGCACTTCTCGCACATATCATCACGCGCGCGGGCCGCAAATAATGAACTTAAAGATAAACAATTGCGACTCCATGACAACCCTGGGGATATGACACTACGGAACGAGGTACTCGATCTAAGAAAAAGCTCCTTTTTCTTTAGCAAGACCGAAAAATTGTTTTATCAACAAAAAGCTAAAGGTGTCTACCTTGCAAATAGCGACAAGTGCACAAAGTTTTTCCATGTCATAGTAAAGAGGAATATGAAAAAGAACTATATTGCATCCATCACAAGGGATGACGGCTCCTCAACAAACTCGACTATGGATGTGGCCGAGGCTTTTGTTGATCATTTCAAGGCCATCCTTGGAACGACTATAACCACGGCCAATGTCGATTCCACTGTTATGAATTATGGTCCGACACTTGATTACTCACAGTGGGACTCGCTAACACATGAGGTCACGGATGCAAAAATCTTAGATGGACTTAATAACATAGGCAACGACAAAGCCCCAGGATCCGACGTGTATTTGCCTAAGTTCTTTAAGTAAGATGGCCAATTATTGGGGGACTTGTTAGTAAATCGGTGAAAGAGTTCTTTCGCTCGGGACATATACTCAAAGAGGTAAATCACACAGTTATAACCCTTGTGCCGAAAAAAAAGTGATGCACACAAAGTGACGGACTATAGACCGATTTCATGTTGCAAGATAACATACAAATTGATCTCAAAGATACTTGCAAACCGGCTAGGGAATGTACTGGACACTATCATTGACAAAGCCCAAGGGGCCTTTGTCAAAGGGAGGAGCATCGTCGAAAACGTACACCTAATGCAAGAGCTCCTCCGCAATTACAATCGAAAAAGGATATCACCAAGATGTACCATTAAAATAGACTTGACCAAAGCCTTTGACTCGGTATCCTGGGCCTTTCTTCGCCAAGTGCTTGAAGGCCTAAACTTCCCAAATATTTTCGTAGAATGGATCATGGAATGCGTGTCCACTACATCATTCTCTATATCCATTAATGGAGGGCTACATGGGTTTTTCCAAGGAAAACGTGGAATACGACAGGGTGACCCCCTGTCGCCCTTTCTTTTTATAGTTTGCATAGAGTACTTGTCTAGGCTAATTAACTACTGCACACATGACTCGGACTACAACTACCACCCGAAATGTGCAAGCCTTCGGATCACTCACCTAGCATTCGCAGACGACCTCATGCTACTTTCGAGAGGGGATGGGACATCCATTGAAATTTTAATGAAATGCCTAAAGGACTTTGGGGACGTTTCTGGCTTACAGATGAATGTTGGTAAATCCAACATATACCTTGCCGGAGTAGGCTCAACCGAGGAGGTTCACATTGTGGGTAACACACGGGTACCAATAGGCCAAATGCCCTTTAGATACCTCGGCATCCCACTGGCAGCCGCAAAACTCAAAACTTTACATTTTGAACCTCTTTTAGATAAAATTCGTACATACATTAATGGCTGGAGTCATGCGTGCTTATCTTTTGCAGGACGACTCGAGCTGGTGCGGTCAATCCTTCAAGGTGTTGAGTGCTATTGGTTATCAATTATCCCAATTCCAGCCGTGGTCCGGCAAAAGATTATCCAACTATGCCGGAACTACCTATGGGGCAACCGTGCACCGAGTATCTCTTGGGCCACAATCTGCCTCCCTAAAAATGAGGGTGGCCACGGACTACAGGACATCAAATCATGGAACAAGGCCTTATTGTGCAAAGCACTTTAGAACATCCATGGAAAAAAAGACTCATTATGGACTAAATGGATGCACCACATATACTTACAAGGGAAAACAGTTTGGGACTGGGAGGCTAAATCAAATGATTCGGCCCTTGTCAAGAATCTAATCCAAATACGGAACCTGATAATCTTAAAGTGTGGTACGGTATCGTAAGCTAATCTACTCCTCGGCCAATGGGTAGCACACCAAGATACAGGCATAGCCTATGCCTTCTTTCGCGAAACTGGCACCAAGGAAATATGGCACCGAACTATTTGGGCATATTCGATCCCACCTAAGCATTCCTTCATCCTCTAGCTCTGTTTACATGGCCGGCTAAAAACAAAGGATAGGATGCACTATTTGGATATTGACCGAACGTGCACCCTATGCAACCAAGCCCCCGAGTCAATCGACCACTTATACTTCCAATGCAAATTCACTAAACGCATATGGAAGGATATCTGGGAATGGATAGCACTACACCGAGGCATGATAACCATCAAGAGCATGATCAAATGGTTAAAGAAAGAATCAAAAGGCAAAGGATGGAAACCGGATAGTAAACATGTTACCTTCGTGGCCACTGTCTACTATATTTGGAATGCGCGCAACAAGACCATCTTTGAGGCGAAATTGGCCAACCATGAGACAATTGTTCAGAAGATTAAGCTCCATACATATAGGGCAATATTTTCCAATTACACGAATGTTTTACACTATTTTGAGCGCCTTAATCACTAGATGATGTTAGGCAACACTGGGGAAAACCTTCCGAGCCTGCCGAGGTACCACCAAGGCAGGCCCCGAAAGGTTAACCCCGTACGAGTAGATACTTTTAATGCCCTTCCACAATGTGCAGGAAACTTCGGCATAGCTGGGAATAAGACACGAAAGCATGATGGGGAACTCTCGGTCATGACCGAATCAGCTGAGGCAGCTGACGCCACCGAGGCTGCCGAGGCTGCTGAGGACGCCGAGGTTGTCGAGGCTGCAGAACCTGCCGAATCTACCGAGACCACCAAGGCTTCCAAGGCTACCGATACTGCCGAGATATCGATGCTATTTCTCAACCACCCAAGGCTTTCCCTCTAACGCGCTGCAACCACATGCACTAGGTCGGTCCCGACACAACTTTGGACACTCCTTGGCCACGACAGGCATGTTTACTTAAGGTCCATCTCTAGGCCAGACCCGGATACCTTCCTCGGCTATCCCTGGCTAAATTTCTCGGCCACATATTTGGTTACAATTCTCAGTAACTATCGGATTGGCCTCAGCTCTCGGCTACACTATGATGCCATCCTTGGCCATACTCGGCCTGATTGGGCCTCTTTTGATATATCATTTACATAAATGCAATTTTCTTGATTGAGCAGATGCACCTTACAATTTTTTGTTTTGCAGATAATGGAAGGCATTGGCATGGACTCAATCACCAAAGGAAGCTTATTCTATGTAATTGACGGCTACTTCAATGCATAAGTCCCAACTGCCATGATAAGCCATAGCAAGCATGCACATTGATTGAGTAAAGGGAAACTTGGCGTGATGTGTGCACTATGGTATAGATGGCCCACACTTGAGACCACGATAAGCCGCATGAAGTGGGGGCACTGACTGAGCGAACGTGAGCTTGGCGTGCCACCAGCACTACGGCATAGTTGGCAGACTTGGGTGTGGAACTTGGGACTTAGGCTCGTCGAACAACCATTAGAGCTTCTACAAAGCTTCTTTGTTCAACTACTATGATGACTTTAGTCTAGGAGTGGCGCCTTAGACTAGCATATCACTGTATTACACTTAAGTATTTTATAATCTCCGAAATGTATTTAGGACATCTGTTTAGCCAACCCCAGGTATACCTGGTGGCTTGTGTACTGTTTTGATCATTAATAAAATTTATTTTTACCGATAAAAAAAAAAGAAAGAGCTCTTAGTCTGTTAATCCTTACTATGTTTGGACCTGGTAAGTTTTCCCGTGTTGAGTCAAATTAAGCCGCAGGCTACACTCCTGGTGGTGCCCTTCCGTCCATTCCTTTAATTTTTAGCCTTGCGACCATACTCCTCCCGGAATCCAAAGACTTTGATTTCTCATAAGGTGCCGGCGGAGTCCTATAAGCAACATCCGCCGATCCCTGGTCAGCATTGTTTATGGTTGAGATTAGGACGGAATCTAATCGTCTTTGAGACCTCAACGTTCGTTCTTGATTAATGAAAACATCTTTGGCAAATGCTTTCGCAATTGTTTGTCTTTCATAAATACAAGAATTTCACCTCTGACTATGAAATACGAATGCCCCCGACTGTCCCTGTTAATCATTACTTCGATCCCGAAGGCCAACGTAATAGGACGAAATCCTATAATGTTATCCCATGCTAATGTATATAAAGCGTAGTGTCATGGCCGAGCATTCGGTGAGCCGAGCTATGTGAGGTTAAGGCTGGTCGGGCGTCATTATCTTATTTTACTTAGTTTATTTCACCATATCTATCTTAATCTTGTAATCTCAAAAGACATGTAGTATATAAGCATGTCGCTTGAGAAGTCATCGAGTCAAGTCGAGTCGAAATAAAGGTCCCGGGTAATATTAAGGGTCATGCTCTGGAAAGTCTTGGGGCGCTTGAAGAGTCGGTCGAATGAAGGGTCATAGGCGGATGAAGAGTCATTGTATAGATTTGTCGAATGTTGGAGTCATGTCTAGATTCATTTAGTAGTTGAAGAGTTGGGTGGTTGAAAGGCCATCAGTCATGTAGCTAAAGAGTCATCAGACTGTTAGATTGAGTCAATCTGGACCGGTGGCCTGGGCTTTGTAGTAATATATATAGGGGTCTTTCATTTCATTTGTAATCATTCTAGTTTCCATATTCTAAAGTTCTAATATAAAAGAGTTCTTTAGTTGTAAATACTCTCTATATAGCTTTCCTACCTTCCTAACACAACTTAGCCATTCAACAGGTACAAGCTGACTAGGTGTGATTGGGCATATCATGTCTAGTGCCGCACAGGTGGGGCAAATCTCGGCGAACGAAATTTCAGCCTATGACAAGTGGTATCAGATCCACGCAAGTGGTTCTGTTGGTGCTTCCGCGGTTAAAAGGAGTGCTAAGTGTTGTGCCAAAATGATGGAATCGTCATCTTCTTCGTCTACTAAAATCATAGCCGGTCAAGAGAGGGGCATGTTCGAGAAAGGACTTCAAGACATGTTAGAGGTGATGTGGGATAAGATAGATCGTGTTATAGCCCATCACCCGGCTTCTGTTGACGTTCTGGCGGAACTATTACGGCGAGTGGCAAAAGTAGAGGAGGTGACGATGCGGCAAGTGGATAGAGAAGTGGAGACTAGAAGGAACATGTACCAAGACATCCGTGGCGAGATCATCGAAGAGGTGCGTGATAAAATACATTATCTAATCACACCAATTCGAGAAAGCATCTTAGCAAGGATTGAGGGCATCGAACAAAGGATGGACTTGTACAAAGAGATGTGGGCGACTGCGGAGAAACCGAGGGATGGGGCATCTCTTAGGACGATTTCTACGTCACAAATATCGACAACTGCGGGGGAACTGGGAGGTGGGACACCTTGCCGAGTTAAGGTTCCTAAGCCAAGTCTTTTCAAAGAATCCGAGCATGATGGGAAAGTGGGGCACTCTCCAAGGAACTTGGAGCCAACCGGGGGCATGCTAAATACTCGGGGTTATTATGACAAGATAGGTGAGTCAGATAGCTCATCCGAGTCAAAAAGTTGCAAGCAAGATTTTGGGACGTCTAGTGTGCAAGGCGTTGTCACCAAACCTTACCATCATCTAAGGAAGGTATCGACGAGATTGGTGGGGGAGACCACCCACTTGAGCCGACAGTTGAAGTTCAAAAATCGGGCCAGCCGAAGGCTTGTTATATATGTGATGTGACAAGTTACCTTCGGAAGGACTGTTCCCTCAAAAAGAAGGATAGCGGCAAGATCAGTGGGCTAGTGCACTCACCTGAGTCGACCGGTGGAACAAAGGAAGCAAAGAAGAGAACAAAGGAAGCAAAGAAGACTAAGGTTTGCCACGTTTGCAAGGCAACCAGTCATCTTCAAAAGGAGTGCCTTTTCAAGGGTGATGTTGGCAAGATCGGTGAGAAGGTACCCTCACCTGAGTCGATGGTTCGTGACAAGGAAGCAGGAAAGCTCAAGGCATGTTATCTTTGCGAAGCGACTAGTCATCTCCAAAAAGACTGTCCTTTGAAAGAAAGTGTGGGCAAGATTGGTGGGAAGGGATTCGCACCTGAGTCAACAATGCAATCGAGGAGGACCGAGTGCGGGCCAAGTACTCGGGAGGATATCGAAGGAAGCGGTAGGGGAGATTGCCCACCAAAGTCGATGCTTGAAGCCAAGGGAATAAAGAAGACCAAGGCTTGTCATATATGTAATGCGACCGATCACCTTCGAAAGGACTCCCTCTCAAAAAGAAGTTAGTAAATTTGGAGAGTGGTTCCGGCGGTTCGACGAATGGTAATGGTACACGAAGGAAATCAACAGAGAAGCCAAATGTCGGGAATACCATTGGAGAGTCGGCGAAGAAATCAGAGACAAGGGCAATGTTTGTCGACATCTTGATCGAGGGCAAAATGATCAAGGCAATTGTAGACACCCGGGCTTCGCACAATTTTATGCATGTAGAGACAGCAAATGCGTTGGGGCTAAAGATTAACCCAAGTAAGGATTTTGTCAAAACCGCATGTGGCGATGCTAAACAAGCGGCCGGAAAGGCCAAGCAAGTAAAGATGGAGTACGATGGGTGGCAAGGCACCTCATCATTCACGGGAGTGGTCATGAAAGATTATGAGATAGTCTTGGGACTTAAGTGGCTCGATCAGGTGAAGGCGATCATCATTCCACATTCTAACTCTTTAGTCATCATGAAGAAAGGAGAGGCTGAGGGGTTGGGGAGGTTCTCAACAATCCCGCACTAAGGATTGGGTAAGCATCGCACGGCGACCGAAAGGGTGTTCGAGTGGCTCGAAGCCGTAAAAGGAAAGCAGCCGAGGCTTGTCTTGCCAAACCAAGAAAAGTCGGACATAGAGTCCGAGTCCTCCAAATCTAGCTCACCAAGAGAGAGGTCTAGCAGTTGGGATGATAGTACCAAAAGTTTCATATACCGGGCCGAACAACAGAGACAAGAACTTGAGACAAAGTGGGTAAGGATTTGGGCAGAGATTGAGAAGCAGTCAAGGCAAGAATTTCCAAAGCACGTGGAGTCGGATGTGGCATCTGAGTTTCCCAAAATCAGCAAGCCAATTGAGGGAATGCAAGTTCAAAGAAAATCTTGGGGATCGAAGTGTAGCACTCAAAGTTTTGAGTCTAGCTTCGAGGAAAGGTGGCAAGCATCCAAGGAGAGGTTGTTGGAGATTAGGGGGAAGTTAATGGAGCGACCGTTAAGTGGCATTGACGGGTCGACTAAGTCTTTGGATGGATCTAGCGATTCGGGAGGCAGCACCGAAAGTACTAGGAGCCTGGCTGATAAACGTAGGCAATCGCTCGAGAAGTCGCATCTGGCGATTCAAGAGATGGTCTGGGAGCGTTCCCAAGCAGGAGTTATCGGGGCGACAATGGCTTTGGTGGGGGAGAATGTCACGGCCGAGCCTTCGGTGAGCCGAGCTATGTGAGGTTAAGGCTGGTCGGGCGTCATTATCTTATTTTACTTAGTTTATTTCACCATATCTATCTTAATCTTGTAATCTCAAAAGACATGTAGTATATAAGCATGTCGCTTGAAGAGTCATCGAGTCAAATCGAGTCGAAATAAAGTTCCCAGGTAATATTAAGGGTCATGCTCGGGAAAGTCTTGGGGCGCTTGAAGATTCAGTCGAACAAAGGGTCATAGGCGGATGAAGAGTCATTGTCTAGATTCGTCGAATGTTGGAGTTATGTCTAGATTCATTTAGTAGTTGAAGAGTTGGGTGGTTGAAAGGCCATCAGTCATGTAGCTAAAGAGTCATCAGATCTTAGCCGTTAGATTAAGTCGATCTGGACCGTTGGTCTGGGCTTTGTAGTAGTATATATAGGGGTCTTTCATTTCATTTGTAATCATTCTCGTTTCCATATTCTAAAGTTCTAATGTAAAAGAGTTCTTTAGTTGTAAATACTCTCTATATAGCTTTCCTACATTCCTAACACAACTTAGCCATTCAACAGGTACAGGCTGACTAGGTGTGATCGGGCATATCATGTCTAGTGCCGCACGAGTGGGACAAATCTCGGCGAACGAAATTTCAGCCCATGATAGTAGGCTTGCTTTGAGCACTATAATTTCTTCAAAGTAATAGCGCCGGAGGCACGACCCAACCAGTTAAGACTAGGAGCACATCGCCGACAGTAGGGATGAGACGACCGGTGCACACCAGAGGTGGACCGGCCAGCCCAACCCAAAGTCCAACTATGAGCTTTTAACTGCAACAACTTAAATATATGCTATTAGAGCAGGAATTACCACGACTGCTAGCACCAGACTTGCCCTCCAATGGATCCTCGTTAAGGGATTTAGATTGTACTCATTCCAATTTCTAGACTCGTAGAGCCCGGTATTGTTATTTATTGTCACTACCTCCCCGTGTCAGGATTCGGTAATTTGCGTGCCTGCTGCCTTCCTTGGATGTGGTAGCCGTTTCTCAGGCTCCCTCTCCGTAATCGAACCCTAATTATCCGTCACCCGTCACCATCATAGTAGGCCACTATCCTACCATCGAAAGTTAATAGGGCAGAAATTTGAATGATGCATCGCCGGCACGAGGGACGTGCGATCCGTCGAGTTATCATGAATCATCGCAGCAACGGGCAGAGCCCGTGTTGACCTTTTATATAATAAATGCATCCCTTCCAGAAGTCGGGGTTAGTTGCATGTATTAGTGATGTGGATACGACGAAGGACCCATTAGATATAATGATCTAAGAACCCAACGTATGAGATAAGAATCTCCCCAAAATCGAAAATCTGGTTTGATCTTATATAGAGCTTAAAAACCTCGACCCGTTGGCTATAGGAAGAGCCAAGAACCTCGGTATGTTGAACGCCACAAGATTTGCTCAAGAATCTTGATAAGTTCTCAAAAGAAAATACTCTCACAAAAATAGTAAATTCAAAGGAATTTTATACTTAAAATTGATGATCATATACAAATGTTTACAAGCCTATTTATAGGCAACAAAAGACTCCTAAGATGCTTAAAACATCTTGATGACACTTTAACCACTTTTACCCTAAACATCTTGATGACACTTCTTTTACCATATTTATTCACTCAAAGACTAGTCAAAAGATCCCTTCTATGTTCTAGGATTCTTTTAAAGACTTAAACAATACATTTATTATCCCTTGATAGTACACTATGTTCTAGGATTCTTTTAAAGACTTATACAATACATTTTATTCTCTTGAAGAGTCACTTTTATGGGCCTTTGGAATATGGACGAAAATTATCTTCAACTTGGGCCTTAATTTTGGATAAGAAATAAGCCCAACTCTTGTAGGATTCTTGATTGTAAGAAATAAGCCCAACTCCTTCATTAAAACTCTAGCCCACCAACTTGAATAATATTCATAATTTGGCCCATTTAATGATCAAAGGATCCGTCTTGTTTGTAGGGTTTTGCATGGGCTGATTTACATCAATTAGCTCTAGAATTACTACGATTATCCGAGTAGCAGGTACCATCAAACAAACTATAACTGATTTAATGAGTATTTCGCAGTTTTACAGTCTGAATTAGTTCATACTTACACATGCATGGCTTAATCGTTGAGACAAGCATATGACTACTGGCAGGATCAACCAGGTAGCAATTCTTATCGACGCCGCTCTCCTATGAGCAAAGCCACGAGGACTCTATCAAAACGAGAACGGCAGTCATTCGCACGAAGCGTCGAATGTTTGTTTTGGGGCAAATAGAGGCCGAGACCTCGTACCCACATCATATACCGAATCCGAGATATCGAGCACAATGTCATGGGCCAACATCCCAAGCATGTGCATCGGCACTTGCAAGGAGAGTAACTGTACACGATAGGTGCTTTGAGGTCCACCCCGCGCCACGGCCCTAAGAGAGGCGCAGCATAAGGCGGAAGTAGGACATTTTAACCGACCGGATGCCCTCACATTAGGTATTCAACACAGGAAACCCGACATCGGCCAAGGCAATGAAGCACTTGAGCCGAGGAATGAAGAGGCTTGCATGAGATGTCGTCGCTGCCCTAGCAGGGAACCGACATGCCAATACACGCCAAACACCACTCACACACCCACACGTACGCAATGCTCGAGAGCACTAGTCATCCTCGCTGCCCATGATGCATCTGGGCATCACGAGAAGCGAACGACACCAAGCACCCCCAAGCATGCCCCGCTAGGCATGAAATCACAACAAAACCGTCCTGCAAGGCTCACGCCCGTATTAGCAACCAACCAAATGAGCTAGGACAACGCGCCCGTGTTGGCAAAGTTTTGCACCCACATATAAGCTAGCCGTGCCGAAGGATTGCCCTTGCAATGCGATGGTACTGCCGCGAAGGCATCGAGCCATATCAAACGGGACGACACGTCAGGGCACATCGGTGCTCGCTCAGGATTTCCCTCAGAATAGGTCATCGATCATTTCTTGTCAAAACTAGGCCAACATAAGCTCGCATCCGAAACCGACCGTCTAGCGCGCTCGTGTTGGCATTATTTTAGCACTACGCGCCCACGGATGCCATCGTTGATAGCGAATAGCCTTGCAACACATCACTCACTCAAGCT
>OY770110.1:8284119-8296619 GCA_963669365.1 Verbascum thapsus | reverse complement strand
TTTACCACCTGATTAGGGCTGCATTCCCAAACAACCCAACTCGCCGACAACGCCTCGTGGTGCGATAGGGTCCGGGCACGATGGGGCTCTCACCCTCTTCGGCGCCCCTTTCCAGGGAACTTGAGCCCGGTCCACCGCTGAGGACGCTTCTCCAGATGACAATTTTGATGGCGAAGCCGCCCGATTCTCAAGTTAGCCTTTTCTCGGTTCGCTCGCCATTACTAGGGGAATCCTTGTAAGTTTCTTTTCCTCCGCTCATTGATATGCTTAAACTCAGCGTGTAATCCCGCCTGACCTGGGGTCGCGGTCAAAGGTGCTCGAGAGCGCCTAATAGGTCTGCGACGATGCCCTGCGAGCGACGCGATGAGGCACAACAGCACACGAGTTGAGGTATAAACCACCACTGGTCCTGACATGCGTCGACGCGGGATCACATTTGGGTCGGCCGTGCACCGAGGCGCACGGGAGGCCAATATCTGCCGCACTCTCTATCGCATCCAAAGGAGCTGGAGGAAGGGGAGACGCGACGCGTGATGCCTATGAAGACGTGCCATCGGCCTAATGGCTTCGGGCGCAACTTGCGTTCAAAACTCAATGGTTCACGGGATTCTGCAATTCACACCAATTATCGCATTTCGCTACGTTCTTCATCAATGCGAGAGCCTAGATATCCATTGCCGAGAGTCATTATGACATTCAAGAGACGCACTATCCCACCGAGCACACCGCTAATGGGGCATCAATGGGGAGGCGCTTTGTTCAGTTTTCCTTGGCGCATGCTGTGCCGGGGGTTCATTAGCCCACACAACGGTCACTTGCGTGCACGCCGTGTGGGGGAGGGGGCCGAGGACCCCGATATAGTTAAAAACACGAGTTCGCGGTCTGCTTTGCAGGTTTCGACAATAATCCTTCCGCAGGTTCAATTACGGAAATCTTGTTACGACTTCTCCTTCCTCTAAATGATAAGGTTCAATAGACTTCTCGCAACGTCGTCGGCAGCGAACTACCCACGTCGCCGCGATCCAAACATTTCACCAGACCATTCAATCAGCAGGAGCAATGGGCGGTGTGTACGAAGGGCAGGGACGTAGTCAACGCGAGCTGATGACTCGCGCTTACTAGGAATTCCTCGTTGAAGACCAACAATTGCAATGATCTATTCCCATCACGATGAAATTTCATAGATTACCCGAGCCTGTCGGCCAAGGCTATAGACTCGTTGAATACATCAGTGTAGCGCGCGTGCGGCCCAGAATATCTAAGAGCATCACAGACGTGTTATTGCCTCAAACATCCACGGCCTAAAAGGCCGTAGTCCCTCTAAGAAGTTGGCCACGGAGGGATACCTCCGCATAGATAGTTAGCAGGCTGAGGTCTCGTTCGTTAACGGAATTAACCAGACAAATCGCTCCACCAACTAAGAACGGCCATGCACCACCACCCATAGAATCAAGAAAGAGCTCTCAGTCGAATCATGAAAGAGCTCTCAATCATAGCAAGTAAGCCTCACACACGCGCTCTTTTCTCTCCAAGATTTCACCCTCACAGTTTGAAGAAATGCTTCTTCCCGAGATCATCACCATCGACGATCACGGCGTCCTGAGTTAGGAATTGGATTGGAATCCTCACCGCCGACCGCTTACTCCTTGACACCGGTGGTGACGCCGGCTGTTATCATCGACTCGGCAAACGTTTGGCAAATCCCTTCTTACGGATCTAATCTCAGCCGGACGCAATACAAATCCCTCTTCTGCTCATCTACCAGAACAGCACGGCGCTTGCGCCGGTGACCTCTCACCTCTCAGTCGGTTTCTCTACTACCAGCAAGGGGAATTTATTCTTTAAATCTTGAATCTTCCCAATCTGGGGATTTCAAGATTTGGGATCACTATCTTGAATTTTTCCAGAACTTGAAGATCTTCGCACCAAAACTTGAAGATACACTACGCATACATGAAGATTTGCGCGCCAATTCTTGAAGATATAATACGGGCACTTGAAGAACTGCATGCCAATTCTTGAAGACTTGCTCAAGGGCTGAAGATTTAAGGGAACTGGGTGGAAATATACCGCCGGTCAGTTGCCGGAATAATCTGAACCTCGGAAAAACCAGCACCACCATCAGTCGGGCCGTGCCGGATAAAACTGACTCACATGTGCAGGTATTGGACTGCCTCAGACGCAATTGCTGAGCCAACCCAACTCGGGCATAACAGCTTACTCTTCCAACAACCTTTCGTGCTAAAGGTAGATGCACGCGCGCCTATCAAACCCCGCGCTCAGCGCCCTAGCGTGTCTTCTAAACACTGACCGCCAAGAACAATAGTCGCCCACATTGGCTGACAGCCTCGTACTCTAGCATCCGAACATCTAAATCCTCGGCATACATACCCGACAACCTAGTTTAAACCTCGGCCACGTACAACCCAACTTTTTGAACCTCCGCACCCTATTTCCTATTCTGGCCACCCACCCTATAGCTCGGCGCCGCCTAGCCTTTAGCCCACCACGACCATCCATGGTTGAGGAGGATAACCCAGCCTCAAAACCACGGAAAAAACATGATAAAAGGTCAAAAATGGTCCCACCACCTATAATCCGGCACCCTAGCTTTGCCGCAATGATCTCAGACATGAGTTCAAATTTGGCTAAGGCAGCTAAACCCTCTAGCCCATCAACACAAAAATCCCCGATACCTACTGAATCTCTTCCTAACCCTCAACCAAACCAAATCCGGTTAGCCCACCACTAGACAAGGTCATCCTCAGAGATAATGCCGTGTACTCCCCGTCTAGTACTGTCCCACTAGCAGGACAGTTTAAGGGATCCCAACCAACCACCACCCAAGCTAATGCTAAAACCTATGCCACCATAGCTATAGAAGGCAATAGCCGGAAAGTGGAAAATGGCATTAAACTACAGAAGGTACCGACTGTTGGGGAAACATTTATCCTTGATCCCTAACATTTAGAAGATGTGAAAAGCGTTTGGGGACACTGCTTCGTAGGCTTCTTTTCATCTCATTTCCCGGGGTACAATGCCCTAAACGAAATATGCAACTCATGGAAAGTACAATCCAAATATTATAAGCATGAGAGTGGTTGGATCATTTTTAAATTTGAATCTGAGGAAGGGACATAGTACTCAAAGATGGACCCTACTATGCCTATGGAAGGCCGTTGATAACAAAAGCAATGCCGCAATGCTTTGAGATCGATGCGACAAATGATCTAAATCTAGTACTGGTTTGGATCACACTACCTGGCCTCCCGCTAGATTTATGGAACGCAACAATCCTCAGTCAACTTGTGTCAAGGGTCGGCACACCAATATCAACTGACTCCTTCACAAAGTCAAAGGAAAGGTTCACTTACGCATGAGCGCTAGTCGAAGTGGATGCATCAAAAGAACTTGTCCACACCATACCTATGCAACTCCTCAATGGTAAGTCCCATATTCAAAAAGTAGAATATGAATTCTTACCAAAGTTCTGTTGCACATGTAGGAAACTTGGACATACAATGGAGGGCTGCGAGGCATACAAAGCAGCAAACGCTGCACGACCCACGGTAGCCACAAGACAAAACCCAAAACCTCTGGCAAGATGAGCGGCAGTACGAAAAACCATAGATCAAAATATCTCGACCAAAGCGGCCACTGGATGTAAAACCACCAACGACAATGAGCCAACCAACCATCCTAAGGAGGATGAACCTAAGTTGGATCATAACAAATCGGGACTTAAAACCCTAGCCAATAAGGCTAAACAAGCCGAACAACCAGCCAGGGTTCCTCGGCAGAACACTCTCGGGACTGTACCGGCTCTTAAAATACCAGCCGAGAAATCTCAAAGCACCGGGGCCACACCATCTTCTGGGACCCCTCGGTAGAGATCCTCCGGCTTAACCGTATCCGAGAAAGCAAAGACACTAGCTACTAACACTGTCGGCCAAATGGATCCAACAGAGCCGAAGCCACTAAAAGAGGCTTTCTTAGAAGCAGACACTATGGACTCCCAAGAGGATGACGAGGACACATTCATCCCCGGTCACTACAAAAAGAAAGAAAAAGAAACAACACTCGAGAGATAAATATGACATTGTTTATTCACACAAAGATAAAGGAAGGGCCTCGGCCCGACCTAATCAAGATGAGGATATCAAGCTGGAATATCAGGGGCCTAAACATGCCCTTAAAACAGGATGCGGCAATTCACCTCATATGGGAAAACCGACTAGACATTCTAAGAATATTGGAAACCAAAAGTATATTGCAAACCATAGAAAAATTCACCCGAAGAAGACTTAATGGATAGAATAATCACACCAACTTACACACCATCACCGGAGTCCGCATTGCAATCTTCTGGAACCCTTCCAAAGTAACAATTGACATAGTTGATTCGCACCCACAGGTAATCCACACAGTAATCACTTGTGGAATTACAAAAATCTCAATCTTTGTTACTTTCATATATGGCCTCCGTTCGATTGTTGCAAGACGTCCCCTTTGGGAAAATCTTATAACAGTCGAATCGAGTATACAATTGCCTTGACTGTTGATAGGGGACTTTAACTCGATCCTCAGATCCTCAGAAAGAACCATGGGCACGGAGGTTACACCCTATGAAATTAGAGATTTTGAAGAATGCTACCACACAATAGGCCTCACGGACCTGCCGGCAATAGGCTGCTACTATACCTGGACAAATACAAGAGTTTGGTCCAAGCTCGACCGGGCTCTAGTAAACCACACTTGGCTGGCCTCACAACTATACGCTCGCGTTGATTTCCCACCCTTGGGTACATCGCACCACTCGCCTTGCCTACTATCACTTTTCAGCTCACCCCCGATTGGAAAGCCTCCTTGGAGATTTTCCAACATGCTTACAACCCATCCCCTTTTCCTCCAAAAATTATATGATGCTTATCGAGGGAACTACCGCAAAGGCACAGCCCAATACACCCTTAGCCAATATCTGAAGCATATGAAACATAGCCTTCGGGCACTCAACGACCAGCACTTTTCCCACATATTATCTAGAGCTTGGCATGATCTACTAAAACAAACACAACTGAAATTACATGATCGGCCGAATGACTTGGTCCTCCGAGGGACATTACTCGATGTACAGAAATTGGCCCAGTTCCTATGTAAGGCCGAAAAACTATTCTACCAGCAAAAGGCCAAAGGCACATTTCTGCTAAATGCCGACAAGTGTACCAAGTTTTTCCACGTGGCTGTAAAAAAAAATGCAAAACTCAACTTTATATCCTCCATAACTAAGCCGGATGGATCGGTCACCCACTCCACCGATGAAGTAGCGGAGGAATTCGTAGGGCATTTCCGTTCTTTACTAGGCACACCTATTGGCACCGACGACATAGATGACACGGTAATTAAATTTGGGCCACTCCTTGACCATTCGCATTGGGAACACCTGGTGGCTGAAACTACGGATGCCGAGATCCTAATAGCCCTTACTAGTATTGGAAACGACAAAGCACCGGGATCCGATGGTTACTCTTCGCAATTTTTTAAAGTAACCTGGTCCATAACGGGACAACTTGTACGGGACGCGGTTAAAGAGTTCTTCAACTCCGAGCGAATACTTAGAGAATTAAATCACACTATCTTGGCACTTGCACCAAAGACGGACAATGCACAAAGGGTCACGGAATACTGGCCAATATCATACTGTAAGGTGGTTTATAAGGCGATCTCAAAAATTTTGGCCAATCGATTAAGTGCGGCCCTTGATACATTCATAGACAAAGCCCAAGGAGCCTTTGTCAAAGGACGTAGAGTGGAGAACATAAATCTCATGCAAGAACTACTTAGGAGCTATAACCAGAAAAGGATATCGCCTCGATGCACAATAAAGATAGACCTTACTAAAGCTTTTGACTCTATCTCTTGGGACTTCCTCGAGCAGGTACTTAGGGGCCTAAACTTCCCGCACACCTTCACTCAATGGGTAATGGAATGTGTAACCACGACATCGTACTCAATCTCCCTCAATGGAAGCCTCTATGGTCTCTTCCAAGGCAAACGAGGCCTACGACAAGGTGACCCGCTCTCACCCTTTCTCTTTGTTATATGCATCGAATATCTTTCTAAACTGCTTAACCTTCGTACAAGGGACACAAACTTTAACCACCACCCTAAATGTTCGGGGCGAAAAATTATGCACCTTGCATTTGCAGACGACCTCATGCTCCTATCCCGTGGTGATGAAATGTCAGTGGAAATCCTAATGACCTGCCTTCGAGATTTTGCTAAGACCTCGGGCCTATATATGAACGTGTCAAAATCGGATATATACCTTGCCGGCACGAACTTGGCCGAAGCGGCCATGCTTATGATGGCTACAAACATGACAAGGGGCACTATGCCGTTCAGATATCTTGGAATTCCTCTAGCAGCCGCGAAGCTTAAGTCAATATACTACGAACCACTACTAAATAAACTCTGGAACTACATAAATGGATGGAGTAAATCGAACTTATCCATTGCGGGTCGCTTAGAAATGATCCGAACAGTTCTACAAGGTACCGCGTGTTACTGGTTCTCTATTCTCCCAATACCTGGTGTAGTAGGGAAAAGATTATTCGAATATGCCGCGCTTACCTCTGGAACAATCGCTCACCGACCATAGCTTGAAGAACAATCTGCTTGCCAAATGACGAAGGAGGACTTGGACTACGAGATACCAAAATCTGGAATAGGGCCCTATTGACTAAGACACTATGGAACATTCAGGCCAAAAAGGACACCCTATGGAATCTGTGGATACACCACACATATCTTAGAGACGGCACCATTTGGACGTGGTGGCCAAGCCACAAGACTCACCCTTGATCAAAACCCTATTGTAAACTAGGGACATGATAGCCAACAATTGTGGAACTGTTGCAATGGCCGAGGAATTGCTTGCCTCGTGGAGTGCATCGGGGAATACTAAAATAGCTTATGACTTTTTTAGGAATCGAAAGCCAATGGAAATTTGGCACAAAACCATCTGGGGACATTCAGCCCCACTTAAACATTCATGCTTCCTTTCGTTATGCCTCCACGGGCGCCTGAAAACAAAGGATCGGCTTATATATATGAACCTGGACCAAAGGTGCATCTTTTGTCACCTAAACTCCGAAAGCATCAACCATCTTTTCTTCCTCTGCCCTATCACCAATGCCATATGGTCGGAAATTAAAACAGGGATGGGCATTACCCGGCAAATGACAACACTACAAGTGCTATCAAATGGCTCAAAAAGGAAGCAAAGGGAAAGGGATGGAGGTCAACCTCAAAACACTTCGCCTTTGCTATCACAGCCTACACAATATGGAATGCTCGGAACCGTATCTTTTTTGAGAACGAAACTATTAACCAGGTAATACTCATTCGGAAAATAAAGATCCAAATGTAATGCCCAATAATCTCACACCCGGCCAACAACAAGCATGTCATATGTGACGCATTTACACTGATTCACAACATATGAATGGCATGACTGCATGAGTATGATTATTTGCTAATTATACGATAAACGCATGATTTGATGAAAATGCTATGTGCTATTTATGTGATATGTGCATTTAAAATGCATTTCATTAGCATTCTCTACTAGTTAAATAGAAATGACGATTAAGCAGGCATGGTGTTTTGACAATTAACGAATTAGATTAAGCAGGTATGACGTTTAGCACTTATCACGAGTTAATTAACGAACGGAAAATTGTAGTGCTTCCCAAGACGGTCACTCATCTTAGAATTGCTCTCGTACGACCACGCTTAACTTTAGAGTTTTGATTGAATACGGTACAATAAACCTTCCGGTTAATTATCGGGTAAAAATATTTTTACACACTACGCGTCGCTTACATGTTACCGGTATGCCCCGATCAGTTTAAATACATAACACATAGAAAATAGAACGTATAAATGTATAACACGTAATAAGCTAGCAGCTACAAATAATTCAACTAATATAATAATATATATTTTATCAAACATTGCAACCAAACTTGGCCACTAAGTTTGAATGGCCGGATTTACATTCAAGTTATGATATATATATATATATATATATATATATATATATATATTTGACTCACCAAAGCTAGGATATAGCTTTTCCACTTTGCCAATTCCAAGTTACATATATAAATCATTAGTCACCAAAATTGGGACACTAAGCTTTCCGCTTTTCCAACTTGCCGCCTCACTTTAGCTGTATATATATACATATACATATGAAAGAAAATAGTAAAGAGAAAGAAAGAAAATAGAAGAGAGAAATAGGAAACAAAAGAGAGAAGAAAAGAAAGAAAAGAGAGAAGAAAAGAAAGAAAATAGAAGAAAAATTTCGGAAAAATAGGAACTGAATTGTAGTGCGTAAAACAAGCTAGGCGAACCAACGTACGCGTTACAAGTAAGTATTTTATCGATAGTTTCTTCAATTTAATCGGTAGAATCGGAATATTAGTCGAAAATTGTATTTACGTAAGTTATATACTCGTTTTACAGGTTAGTAAACGACTAGAATTTAAACTAGCACTATCGGTAGCTTGCGGTAGCGTCAACGTTAGCGATTTCATTAGTAACAACTTAAGGTAAGTAGAAATTTTTATTGACGCATCATAAGAATCAATATTATTCATGTTTATGATTATTTATGTTGATTGTTCGAAAATGAATGATATTATTTGCCGATTGTGTAACGTGTTATGATATATGTGATTTGGTATGAATGTTGTTGAAAATGTATTATTTGATGTGAAATGTTGAAGTATATGGGATTATGTTGCATTATATTGATATACATGGAGAGAGAATGTTTTCAAAAGAGAGATTTGGTATTTGATTGGCGGTCGGGTAGGCACGGGACGCGGGAGGAACCGGCGGACCCACAGAGGGTGGTGAATACCTTGAGGTGTAAAAACCAAGATAGATAAAGCCACGATTTATGATGGAGCTTGCGGTTAATATCATCGATCGAAAGGTCGGTATAAAAACCCCGCGATGCTTCTTTTATTGGCCAAATATGAACAGGTTCCGAAAACAGACGTCTATCATCATCAATCGAATACCTTACTTCGAGGGTACCCAAGAGGAAAAGATAATGTTTTAAAAGAACTATGCATGATTGACTGACTTATGTGCTATGTGAAACGTTGTTATATATCAAGCTTCTTCTTACTGATCCATTATCTCATTAGATTCTTATGATGCAGGTGATGACTGATGTATATATGTGAAGGTTCTCCAAGTCTCCCGAGTGGTCAGATAGAGCTATGTTCATATACCGTGTTTCGGGCTTTTTGTAGCTCAAAGAACTCTGATGTTTGTTTAAATAGCCGCTCTGTTATGGTTTTGTAAACAAACTTATATTTATATACAGGGTTTGGGTCGTGAAAGAAAAATGGTTTGTTTTATTTCAAAAGATATAGTATTTTTATTATTTCAGAAAACCATAACATTTACAAAAGAAAAGGGGCATCGTCCCCAGGCCCGATCTGGGGGCGTGACACCAAATCTACTGGATCTTATTCTCCGAATTCCATGAAGTATTACATGATTTCACTAATCTTAGGGTCTAGGCACGCATTGGAATATAAAGGTAACCTGATGACACCGTACTGGTCTAACCAAGGCGGTGACTGAAAAGGCTACCCTTATGGCGGTGACTGAAAAGGCTACCCTTATTCATCCACAAACCTTTCTTTATATAATTCGGCTATTGAGTTTGTTTAGGATTCCTAGATGCTGAGTAAGCTGCCGAGCTGCCGAGGCCCCCAAGGACGCCGAGGAAGCTCATTGATATTTTTATTGACTGTGCAGTTTTTCAGGCAACCATATCAAGAGGTCCAACCAACCCATCGGCTGGTGCCCAGACCAATGCCAGCACCAGGCCACATTCGATGACCTAAAACCGACATCGTCACACCGTATAAACTCGACAAGACTCTAATATTCTTAGCAGTCTTGTCTGCCTCTGATCTTTCTTTAACTCTTCTATGCCATTCAACATTTACCTTAAAGCGACTTTATTTTTGAATAGGTGCTTCTCAACCCCTTATTTATTTTGCAGATCATTAAATGAGATGGCACTTGGACAATTATGGTGTTTTCCTACAAAGTATTTGACGGAATGAAATTGACGGCCAAAGTATTTGACGGTATGAAATTGACGGGTTTATGACTTAGTCCGACTCCACTATAAGCTGTAGCAAGCTCGCACGCTGACCGAGTGAACGAGAACTTGGCGCGATGCAGGCACTGCGGTATTGATGACCCACGTTGGAGACCACCATAAGTCGCATGAAGTGGGAGCGTTGACAGAGCGAACGCGAGCTTAGCACGCAACCAGCACTACGGCATGGTCGGCAGACTCAAATGTGGACATCAAAATGTGGACTTCAGGACTTGGCTCATCGATCAATATGTTCAAATGATCGATTCTTTGTATTTCTCATCTAGCATAGCTTTAACACTATATCATTAGATGATATGACACTTATGATGTACCTAGTTCTTAGGCTTCATGATTAAATCATTTATAATTTGTTTGATGGTACCTGCTACTTGGATAACCGTAGTAATTCTAGAGCTAAGACGTGCAACAAACCCCGACTTCTGGAAGGGGTGCATTTATTAGATAAAAGGTCGACACGGGCTCTACCCATTGCTACGATGAATCATGATAACTCGACGGATCGCACGGCCCTCATGCCGGCGATGCATCATTCAAATTTTTGCCCTATCAACTTTCGATGGTAGGATAGTGGCCTACTATGGTGGTGACGAATGACGGAGAATTAAGGTTCGATTCCAGACAGGGATCTTGAGAAACAGCTACCACATCCAAGGAAGACAGGATGAGCCTAAATTATCCAATCCTGACACGGGAAGGTAGTGACAATAAATAACAATACCAGGCTCTACGAGTCTGGTAATTGGAATGAGTACAATATAAATCCCTTAACAAGGATTCATTGGAGGGCAAAGTAAGCCTACGCTATTACTTCGATCCTATTACATTGGCCTTCGAGATCGAAGTAATGATTAATAGGGACAGTCGTGGGCATTCGTATTTCATAGTCAGAGGTGAAATTCTTGGATTTATGAAAGACGAACAACTGCGAAAGCATTTGCCAAGGACATTTTCATTAATCAAGAACGAAAGTTAGGGGCTCGAAGACAATCAGATACCATCCTAGTCTCAACCATAAACGATGCCGACCAGGGATCGGCGGATGTTTATATCTAAAAATGATAAACAAAATTCGAACCCTAAAACAAAGTTTGGAAGGGGTATTTATATCTAAAACTCAACATAAAATCTGAATATAGCCCCCAGCTACGACTCGACGTTCGACCGCTGGTTTACACGGCGTTCGAACGCAGTGTATTTTGGCGTTCGAACGCAGTGTAATTCGCGATCGAACGCGGGAGTCAGAAACTTTTCTGTCTTCCGCGTCCGAACGCTGGATTACACAACGTCTGAACGCCGTTTGCATCACTCATTTGACTGACTTCCCATACGAATTGGACTTCGGTATCTTCTACAAAGTTGTAGATCTATGTCTTACCTTTAAAACTCAACTAAATTGGATCCAATCCAAGTTGTAAAACTCGAGTTATGATTGTTCTACTAAACTTTCCATATTTAGTTCGGACATAACATATTTTGTAACTTTCGGGCCTTCAAACGTTTGAACCGAATCTTGTCCTCTTCACAAAACTTTTAGGTAATTGTCTTAGCTTTCTAAACATATAAGGTTCATTAACATTGGAGGTCTTTATCCCAAGATATGAATGTATTTCCAAACAGCACCCATGTATCTCCTTTCATATGTTTTTTCGTTATTTTCTCGAAGTTAATTATTTTACCCTACAATCGTGTAACAAACCTATTAAACGCATATGAGGTATAAATCATAACATAAAATGATATGGAAATGACTAATCTTATGTTAGAAAACACGTATAATCGAGGTTTATCAACGACACATCGGGGCACATCGTTGCTCGCTCGGAATTTCCATTTTCGGAACTGGCCAGTGATTACCCATCAAAACTAAGACAATCCGAATACTACTTGTGCAAGCCTTGCCCGGATGGCCAACATTGACCGAGTGTTATACAGGGGGAGCAACACCCACAGCACCCACGACTGACCATCCTACTCCAACACATGCCTCCCTTATAATAGGCTTAAAAAAAAGGCTACTGACAGCAGTACACATTGAAAAGCTGAGGAGGCACCCTTTTTCATATTCTAAGTATTTGAGCTTTTTTTGATCTAATTTTTTGTATTTAACCTTACAAATGCATTATAAAATTATTTTTATGTTTAAAAAAATATATTTTTCATGAAAATATTTATTTAATATATTTATTCCATAATAATACGAAAAATAGTAAAAAAATATGGAAAAATGTTAAAATGACTTTAAAAAATGTGAAAATTCCATAATAATTTTTTATTTGGGAAA